>JAPWTK010000272.1:595000-631053 GCA_029963805.1 Aromia moschata | reverse complement strand
AATAGTCAGAATACCTAATAACAATACGTGTCAACTTTGCAAAATATGTATCATCAGAATAGGTAGATAATAATATAAAATGAAAGGTTAAAAGATGCATCTAAAAGTGTCAATTTACATATTTAAACGTTTTCTTTCGTAGCTACCTTAAATATTAATTTGAGGTATTTCATCTCTTATAATACTTTTTTTATAAAAATGTGTTAAACACAGCCCTCAAAACGTGTATTTCACTGACAAACAACAAAGGTATTTAACAGCAATTGTTATGTTTATTTTTGACAACAAAGAATAACTGTCTACAGCTTACTATAAATTACGTCATATTCTACAGCTAGTGTATAGCCCGGTCCAGATGCTACGTTTTAAACAACGTTTTGTCTGCGCAGTTCAACACGTTGCGGAGAAAACGTTGCGTGTGGATAGGAAAACTGTGCAATTTCGAGAACTGCGCGGAAACGTACATTGTGCAGCGACAACCGAGGCGAAAGAGCATAGTTATCCGTGAATTGCTCGGACAAGTCTGTATTATCTGGACACTCTTTATTTGCAACGTTTTCATTCCGTTTTAAGTCTGCGCAGACAAAACGTTGTTTAAAACGTAGCATCTGGACCGGGCTTAAGTTCTTTCAAATACCTGTGGAAGAGAGTACCTACGACTGATGAACATATTCTGAAGTTTCAAAGAAAAAGTTTTCCCTGTAAAAAATTATTTTCGTAAATCTAATATGTAATAACGGAGAGGGGGGTGGGGTTTCTTACGAACTCACCCTGTACATACATACAGTAAGTAACAAAAGTTATGATATACCCACTTTTTGAGGGTTGCTTAAATTCTGATTATTTTTATACTACAGTATTGATTTTTCTTTACTTAAATATATCGCTAATAGTAAAATTTATTTTTAAAAATATAATTAATTTTTAAACTAAATCTTAATCCTTTTTAAATACCATATTAAATGGAAATTAAAGTATCTATTTCTCTTTCGATTCCCTAGGCATAAAAAAATCTAAAGCTCTATTCAAATAATCAATATCAAATTACCAAAAATATCATAAAAATTCAAAAAAACCCAGTACGGCACAAAGAAATCTAAAAAAATTGGATTAACATTTATCTAGAAATCACAGTGTTTTATTAAAATTTTACGGACAGAGATTTTTACGAAAACTGTAGTCAGGATGGTAGTTTTGAATTTGTAAAGTTGAACTCCAAATATAACAAAAAAAATCAAAAAAACCCGTACGCCATAAAGATATGTAATAAAAAAAAACTGATAAACATTCGCCTAGAAATAGCTGTGTTTTACTAAAATTTCACGAATAGAGAATTTTACGAAAACTATAGTCAGGATGAGACTTGATTTTTCGTGATATTTTTGGTTCAACTTCAGAAATTTTTCCTGTTTGGAAAATTTTTTTACAAAATGGCTCAGTTAATATATAGATACTCTGAAGATTTCCCTTTAATATGAGTCTAAGAACTTTGAAAACGATAGATATTCACGGTTTTTGGAAAACATCGCAATTTTACTTTTTTTAGCGATTTCTTTTCACACAATAATTGTGTCAATTATTGACATATCACCTTCAACTTAGGCTTATTAGTCGTAAAATTTCACAAGCTGTAGTCCTATGAGAAGCAAAAAAAAGACTGTAGTACAAAAATTATCAGAATTCAAGCAACCTTCAAAAAAGTGGGTGTATGATGACTTTCGTTGCTGACTATATATATGTACGTACATAAAATGTACATATGTACATGCAGTAAGCAACGAAAGTTTTCCCACACACCACATTTTGAAGTTTGCTTAAATTGTGATAATTTTTTGTATTACAGCATTGATTTTTTTTGCTTCTGATAGGGTTATAGCTTGTGATATTCTGCGTCTAATAAGCCGAAGTTAAGGCGGTATGTCGAGTGTGTGAAAATATATCGCTAAAAAAGTAAAATTTCAATGTTTTCAAAGAAACGTAAATAACTTCGAAAATAGTAAATCCCTTTCGAAGTTGTTGGACTCGTATTAAAGGGAAATCTTCAGTGTATCTATTTGACTAACCGAGTCATTTTGAAAATTTTTTCCTAGACATGAATAAAATCTAAAGTTGAACCAAAAATATCACGAAAATTCAAAATTCTACCATCCTTAGTATCGTTTTCGTAAAAATCACTGTTCCTGAAATTTTAATAAAACACAGGGAGATCTAGAGGGATATTAATCCTAAATTTTTGTTGGAGTAATGTGTGGCGTACAGGGCTTTTTTTGAATTTTCGTGATATTTTTGGTTCAACTTTAAATTTTATTCATGTCTAGGAATTTTTTTTTCAAAATGATTCAGTTAGTTAAATAGATACACTGAAGATTTCCCTTTAATACGAGTCTAACAACTTCGAAAGGGATTTACTATTTTCGAATTTATTTACGTTTCTTTGAAAGCATTGAAATTTTACTTTTTTAGCGATATCTTTTCACACAATAGACATACCGCCTTCAACTTCGGCTTATTAGACGCAGAATATCACAAGCTATAATCCTGTCAGAGTCAGAAGCAAAAAAAATCAATGCTGTGATACAAAAATTATCAGAATTTAAGCAAACTTCAAAAAGTGGGTGTATGATAACTTTCGTTGCTTACTGTATGTATGTATGCATGTAATTCAGACGCGATTCGGTTTTGCGCTTCATACTCACAAATTAGGCATTTGTTAGCGAGGGCATTTTTAAAGTCAGATTTTTGGGATGCCTTTTTGGTGACTTGCCCAAAATTCCGTGCCCAAGAGTCTCATGCGCCGACGTTCCACCGGTAGGCCGAGTGAAAGGGTGTACGTATGGTCGTTAAAAAGATGATCTGTACCATCACAAAAAACCTAATAACTGATTAAGCAGAACAGCATTCCTAAGATTTCTGGCGAGCCGAATAGCCATCGGATAGGCGCGTGCGCGGTTCCCTTGACCGAGACATTATGCTTTCGGCGTTGCCACGTTTACAAGCAATTTTTAGTTCTTGCTAGGAACAAAATCGACAGAATATTTGTTTAAAAGCTTTTTTGAGAGAAACCGCGTAGTCTTCATGGCATGGCCAGAAATTAGTTGCTTTATACAAATATATATAATCAGGGTGTCCAATTTAAAACCGTAACACCCTTATCGTTTTTTTTATAGTATCCGATTTGGACAAGATTTTTAGTATTTAGAAAATAGTGTGTTTTTCTAAGGGCGGTTTTAGGCTTTTTCATAATTACAGGTTTTTGTTAACGTACAAAGAAATTGAAATGTCAAACAGATATAACAATTTATATTTTTTTTTCGTTCTTTAGAGATCAACAACTATTGTAGTATCAATAAGTAAGTAAGTATCAATCTCAAAAGTTAAGCAAACTATCGGAGCACTCATATCAACATTAACCAACTCAAAATTGTATCTTAGGACTCCGATTAACCCTGTACAAATAAAATCAATGTTCAATAAATTTAGTTTTCCTGAAGTCATTGTCATTGACGGAAGGACATATGAGAGACAAAAAAATCTGTAGTAAATGTGCTAATGTTAAAAAATGTGTTAATAATGTACATACCGCTTGTTCACGACTTTCTTCATTGCTTGAGCTTACGATGCCGCAACCAGTAGTCCTTCTGTATTTCTGTATTGTAGAAGAAAAATTATCGTTCCACATCTACTGAAGTTAAAGGTGCAAATTCAAAATTGTTCACATGGATAGAAGACAACACACGACGCACATTTTTTTCACGAATTTGGCACAGTTGTTTGTGTCACTAACAGTTGTTTGTTGTCACTAACAGTTGTTTGTTGTCAGGAACATCAGTACATAATTACAGTACATTATTATTTTTTACATCTACATTTTTTGATATTCCTATGACCCGTTCATATATCTTCTGTAAATATGTTTTACGCAATGTGTGGCTACTAGAAAATGGAAAATCATATACATATTTGGCCAAAAAAAACGTCTAAAGTAAATATTTCCGACCACGTTCCACGAAAGGTTATGTGCGCAAAAAATTATAGACAAATCAAACCAAAATTCCTCTTTTGTAACAGTACCAATAATATAAATAAAAAATAATAAAAAAATGAGGGTGTCACAGATTGAAGTGTATAAGTAAGTACATATATAAACAATCTGACGCTGCATACTTATAACACTTGTAGTAAGATAGAATCAACTGTTTAAAAATGTTTGTTTATCAAAGATATACTTGAGCTTCAATGGCTAGGAAACGGAAACTAATCATCAAGAATTACCAAAATGAATGTTTAACAAGACACGAAGGTATTCTTATTCAACTAGTGGATTGGAAATCTAAGAACTTTATCTTAGTTATCCTTGAAGATGTTAATACCGAATTTAACTACTTGTTAAATAGTATTTTATCCGAGCTGCTACAAAAGCTACGTAAATTGTATTTTTTTTATTTACTATATCGAAACTTTTAAGTCATTATAAACTAATTTAAAGGAATAAATTCAATGCGTTTAATTTAATATTATATTTGGGTTTAGTAAAATCAATATAGTTTTATCTAAAACCTTTTAAAATAATTATAAGGCTCTTTACCTCCTAGAAGATATATAAGAGGTATTACTCATAGTCACATATTACTTTGCTGTGAGAAACCTAAGAATCAACACGTATCGCCGGTCACATTCTTGTAAAATATTTACAGAACTTCGAGTACAACCGGCAACACTGTAAACTTCCTTTATCCCATGACCAAGAATTGCCCGGAAGGTGTACATACCAAATTCATATTTTAATGAACTAAACTTTCTATTTTAATTATACCTAACTTTAATGCGTGGATGATAAACGAGGGGCCATTTAGTAAAAATAACAGTTTTAGTGAACTTCAACACAAAAGAATACAAAAATATAGAAGAGTGAAGTAAAAGTAGAGGATGTTAGATAATATTTTCACTTTTTGTTTAGGTATAATATTTATATTAAAAATCGCTAGATCTTAACTTACAGCACCCCAGTTACTAAGTGTATACATTTGGATTCTATCTAACAATTGGATCCATTAACAATCTTTTAATTTGCCTTTAACAATCTGTTTTTCAGAATAGGAAGAGATAAAAAAACGCGTTAGTTTTTTTTTCAACATAATTATGTAACAACATAACAATAACACATTAATTTTATACGAGGACACTTAATTTGTAAATGATTTATTTAGAAATAAATTTTAAGGAAAAAGCAAAAACCAAAATTTTAAGCAAAAATATTTAATTTTTGCTAGTTTTAAGAAGTGAAAAATTATTAGGTCATATTCATTAGTGTCTTGTGAATCTAAAGTACTTAAATAAAAGCAAAAGAATGCCACTTGACGAAGATATGTATCTGGTAAATGTATCTGCTTATATTTTATTTTTAATGACACTTCCTGCATATTTTTATTTACATATGTAATATACATACAGGGTGTTTGATTTATTATTTTACAGCTAATATTTCTATAAATACAGGACATGCGAAAAACGCATAATAAAAAAGTTTTGTTACTTGATCAGCTTGATCTTCGCTACAAAATCATTCACTTTTTTAGAAAAACAGTGGAATGCTGAGATATGTTGAATTATCATAATAATTGAACAATGTCTGTTGCGAATTTGCTATTTTCGTAATTATCATGGTTTGACCTCGGATTCAGAATTCTTGAAAAGATTTGCCTTGGTAGGTTTATAAAGACTTGAAAAATCACAGGTTTCTTTGTTAATATATGTGACTGATTTCAGTGTTTTTTCCCTTTGATTCACCATTAATATTCGATTGTGTTTTTGAAAAGGGCAAATTTTAGCAGAGATCAAGTAAAGAAACGTTGGTGCTTATACTGTTCGTCTCATATTTGGCATAATTTAAGGTAATCCCAGCGGTAGAATGATAAATTTAAGTATTTAAGAAACCAAAAAATATTTATCAGCGTCCAAGGCTTAATTTTGCTGAGAATCCTGAATCCAAGGTCCAAGGAGGAGATTTAAGAAAAAAAAATCAAATTAAATTTTCGATTTTTTCGAATATATGCCGAAAATCGATTGTTGTTCTGCAAACGGTAAGTTATAGCGAACATCAAGTGAAAACTTTTTCGTATGTCCCGTATTTAAATAAATATTAACTGTAGAATGATAAATCAACACCGTGTATAGTTAAGTATATTTGGATATAGTATTGCTCGTAGATTTCAAATATCCTAGTTATATTTATGACACATTATATCCAAATTAAATTATATCGGTATATTCATCAATTTTTTCATGTATTTGAAAATAAAAACTTGAGAAACTCAGTAAATCACAACATTTTCTGTGTACTTACTTTTGAGAAATGTACAAAAAGAGAAACCAGTATCCAGCCGTGTTTTAATTATTTTATATCTAAACATTTCTCTTACATTCAAGGCCGCTCTTGTAGTATTTTCTAGTATCTGATCATCACTGTGTTTTCATCTTATTCAAGAGAGACGGGTTTGAAATGACAGTAGGTGGGCAACTTGTGCTGTCCATCTAATTTATAGTTTCCAAAGTGACTGATGCGTGAGTAGTCGCTTGCCTGTAATCATTTGAAATTTTCTAGGCGCAATCAACAACCAGACTGCCTTTAATGAAGATTGAAAAAATATTTTTATAATTTCTTATTGCCGGTGGGAAGCTATCAAGAATTTGGGACCGGTAAAATGACTTCTTGCTTTGTGTATCTATAAAGAATGCGGTCACCGATCTGACTGCCAGCACAGGCCTGGACTGGCTAAGGTCGTGCCTAGGTTCTTTTCATTTTGAGTTTAAAACCATCAGATGGAGAGTATTAGCATTTTTATATTACCCAAGATTTACTAAAAAATTTCAACAACTTTTATAGTCAAAATATAATGTCAATTTTTGTATTTGGCAGCAATGCATTTGACAAACAATAAAAAAAGGTTTATTTATCTTTGTGTTACTCCTCCTCAAATATAGTACCTAAGTACAAGTTGGTTTTCAGGTAAAACATAAAACTGTACACCCTTATATTTCAGTAAATTAAATCATACTGTGTTCTGGTTTCCAGAACAGTCAAGTTCAGAAGATGTAGAATCTCCACAAGCCATTTTTTTAATTAGTTCCCTAAAGGATGGTCGTTTCAAACTTACCATTTTATTGGTGTGACAAGAGCCTGGTGTACTACTATTTTTTTGAAGGTCGTTTATTTAAAAAAAATGTATTTGTCATATTTTTCATCAAAAAAATAATACCTACTACCCGGCTATTTACCCATCAAGATACCCATATAACAAATTTCATCGACAAATATCTACCGAATGATTTTTGATAGGCGCTAAACTAAAAATTTAGTTAATTGAAAATACAGAAGCAGAACAACATTTGCCTTAGAAAGAGAAAAAAATATATCAACGGACCAAGAAATTTTTATTTTTTTTACACTTTTAATTATCCTGGTGAAATTAATGAAACTAGTAAAATTTGTGTTTTTTTTTTCTAATTTTCGAATAATAATTTATGGAACATCTTCCCTTTATTAGAAATTCCTTTATTAGAAAGGAGTGACATTTACTTGCAGCTGAATGGAGCTGCAATCCACAGGTATAAAACTTGTATTTCCTTTTTTTTTGTTCAATTTACATTTTTATTTTTTATTTCAGGGTAAGCTTTGATCTTATGTGTTTTATTTATCAACTTTTTCAAAATTTAGCACCAAATAAAAAACACTTGGAAGATTAGTCGATCAAATTTGGTGTATGAGTATTTGGATGGGTGTTAAATAAATGGTAACATTTTTTTTTTTGATAAAAAAATGCCTTATAGAACTTTCTAAATAAACGACCCTTTCAAAAAATCATAGTAGGCCATGCTTTTGTCACACCCAATGTTAAATTTCAAATGACCACACCTGGACTGGCTGCAGGTATTAACCTGATAAATGGGACACACTGCATATCTATCGAAGGTGTCATAGCTGAATCCTATTATTAGTTTAACTTATTTTCACTAGTCATAAAAAATATTTTTTTCTATCTAGTGGTGTTACACGAAAAATCACTGCACCACGTTAAAATGCTGGGGGGGGTTCTATAACTGCCATTTATTGGGTGTACGCAGAGGCCTCGATTCGAGGCCCTGACTTCAGGAGCCCCGGTGCGATGCATCGGTTGCAGCAGCTTAGCTGCGCGCCCCTGTTAAAGTGTTTGTAATATTTGACTTTTTTGCTTTTGATTTTTTTTACTGTTTTTATCTGTTTTTATTAATAGCACAGAAAAGCTATATGCAAGTACTTGATAAAATATTAGTCGGTGGTGATACGATAACTTTTGTGTTTTGTGCTCAGCAAGTAGAACTTGATGAACGCTGATGTATGCCTAAAACTAATTACTAATTACAAATATAAATGGTTCTTTAAATAAAATGAACTCTTTAAAAAAACTGTTTTTCTTTATGTTCTGACGTCAATTTTTAGATATTTTTTTATCATAAATGGAAGTGTTATTTGTATGTGCAAATATTGTGGACAATAGCGCACATACTAGAGCTAATTAGACACTTTTTGAAGTCGGTTAAGTGAAAGTGAAATCATCACTCAATATGGCCTTTTTGAGAAATTCACTTAATTGTTTAATCTTCCCAGATAGCAACTAATTATTGAATGTTAACATGAGATTAATTAAAGTCCTGGGCGTTGAGGATTGATCACAGATTAACGTTAATCCTTATTGTATCCACTTATTTGATAATTAAGGTGTTGGTATTCGATGAATACTAAAACATTGCGAGTCAGCGATAGCTACATATGTATTTGTTTTACTATCTGAGTATTGTAGTATTATTGGTGTCTGTTGCAAAAACACATATTTTCAAGAATAATATAGACATTTTAGAGATAACAGTTTCGTGTTTCCGAGAACGACAAAGCTTATCAAATGAATCGTTTTATTGATTGAATTTAACCGTTTTTTTTAAATGTTTCAGTTCAGCCAAAAAAAAATAATTTGTGTTTTCTCACTTTACAATGTGATCTTCAGTATCTGTTCAACAATGAGATGGGATTGATCTTTATTTTTTAATGAAATGAGTTCTTGTCAGGTAGCCTGATGTTTTTTTTTTTGAAAATTTCGTCCAATTGTTTACTAACCAGGAAAATGTTCTATCCACAGATAAGCCGCATATTTTTAGCTTTTCATCCATTTTAGTTTTTATAACTGATAAAAAATTACTACTAAAAACTAACAGTGCAAGCAGAAGCTAACTGCACATCTGCACTGCTGTAGTTCGTTAGTCTTAGGTTCTACTCGGCAGTCGCTGACTTCCATTCTTCAAACGGTTTATTTGAAATTTTCTCAATTACTGGTAGTACTTCTACTAAGACATTTTGTGTTCATACAGTGCAGTTTATCGTTTTTTACCTTCTGGCAGTGGCGGTGCGTGATATTTCAGTTAGCCATATCTTGAAAACGACGCATGGGACCCACTTCACTTTTTAGGTGATGACTATACACCTCTTACAGAAAGAATTTATAGTGAAGAAAACGTCAACGTAAATAAATAAATAAAAATAAATAAACAAAGGTTGTGAAAAAAATTTCAAAAAAACCTGGAGCACTCCCTGGGTTCTCAGTAACGCTCTGTGGAATATTTGCAGTATATTTTTTTTTCATAATCTAGAAACAAATATAAGGAGACGTTTTTCGATTTGTTGCAAAATATTTTTTTTTTTCAAAAAGTTGTGGCCATTTTAATTTTAATTTTAGAGGAACATTTTGTTTCCCAAAATTAAAATGGCCATAACTTTTTGATACAAAAATATTTTGTAACAAATCGAAAAACATCTCCTTATATTTATTTCTAGATTACGAAAAAAAATATACTGCAAATATTCCACAGAGCGTTACTGAGAACCCAAGGAGTGCTCCAGTGTTTTTGAAAATTTTTTCGCAAACTTTGCTCACCGTTTTTTCACTATAAATCCTTTCTGTAAGAGGTGTATAGTCATCACCTAAAAAGTGAAGTGGGTCCCATGCGTCGTTTTCAAGATATGGCTAACTGAAGTATCACGCACCGCCACTGCCTTCTGGTAAATGTAAGCTACTTCCATGCAGTCCGTAAACGTCTTGTGTATGTAAACATCTGCTTATGCAAACTGCTTTATGAGAAAAATTGAACGGTTTTGTATTGCCACTCACATTAGTAACATAAAAACAAAGAGAAACGCATAGAAAATTGGGTACAATTTCTTGTTTGTTATTATTATTTTTTTTTCATAAAATAGACTTTTTCACATCCTTTTTGAAAAAGCTTTTCCGTTTATTCCGTCACTCCTGCAGTGCCATATTAAAGTATTCACCGCCTTTTTTAAGTGGTTTGACTACTGGACTAATAAATAGGTTGACAGAAAACATCTACTTGGACATTTGGTCGTAAATAAAGATCCATCCATCTTTCATAGTATATCATCAAATATTTGTTTTCTAATTATTTATTTACGAGTATACAAACTTATTAGAGCTATTCAACTTCAGTAACTATTATTCTTTGGTGAGCTTTATTCATTTGAATAAAAGTAACAAACCTTTTTCTCGATGCATTCACCAAATGCAAATGTAGAACATAAAATTAATTATCTAAGGCAACATACCTACAGACCCACTGTCTTTGGTTGGTGTAGTAGTTAGCAACTGTGTCCATAAAATTTATGTTGACGAAGGAAATTTTTGGGATTTTGGACAATAAAATAAAACACTATTTTTTTGGCCGTTTTGTTTCATCTAATATGCTCAGACTACTTCAGGGTCAATATTAAACTAATTATTAAATACTAATAAGACCCTGACGAAGTCTGAGCAAATTATACGAAACGTCGACAAAAAATTAGTAGTACATTATTTTATTGGCCAAAATCTCATAAATTTAGAAATTTATTTAGTTTCTTTATTGCATATAAGCTAAGAAGCTCGTAAAGGTTGAAGCGTCATCATTACTCTGATACATGAAATAGTAGGTCGCTATGCACGCTTCTTGAATGATTAATTTCTGTTGATGACGGAAGAGTCTATTTATGTTTTTTTACATATACACAAACTCGTCAAACATCTCAAGTTACCTACATCCTCAGAGGTAACTAATAGCAGAAATCAAGGTAAAGTTTAATAGCTATTAATAGATCACCTTGGAATTTGTATAATAATAATATAACTAAACAAATCTGTTTAAAAAATTAGAAACTTTTTCTTAGTAGGAGTGGTTTATCTAAAATATGTATTTGATAATTAAATATCATCGGATTAACAAAACTAGAGGATACAGTGGAGTGATGTTAATAACATCATAAATTGATGCCTTAGTTAACTTTTCATAAAAAATGAGTTTCTCCATCAAAATTCTCATGTACATAGATAGACTATCTATACCGTAATAGCGTAATAATACTTACTTTCACTTCTTAATCCAAAATAACTGTCCTTAAGTCTTCATAACTTGTATGTAAGTGATATTTGAAACTATTCAAAAATACTGACAAATGACTGAACTGACAAAAAAACTGAAAACAATTTTGACACATTAAGTTATACATATACTTTTGTCCGGTTAAATAATAAAATCTGATAACCTGAAATATAGTCCAGTCGTTTTCGGAAGGCGATGTAGGCAATAAAATGTTAGTGGTTGGTCTGTGGTCTCAGTTATTCCTTCGTAACATTAGTTGTAGAATATTAAGATGCGTATCTTGGCGTTATTTAAATACATACATTTATCGCAAACGAGTGGAAAGCGCTTAGACGTATGTATTTGTCGGGTATCACCAACGTTTTATTGCCTACATCGTCTTCCTAAAACGACTGGACTGTAATTTCTACTGGAATAAGGGTAAGATTGGTATAACGAGAATTGTTTCTCTTTATAATCCTTGTTAATAAAAATCACACCCTACTTTGAAAATTTAACAGGAGATTTTGTTGCACAAAATGTGGATTTTTGTAATTACATGTTCCAGATTTTTTATATTCTATTTATTTGTGCTGAATACCCTGTATAAGATATTAAAATGAATTATCTAGAGAGGTATGATGCATGGTCGAATCAATATTCCTATTCAATTTATTTGAAAAAAAAAAAAAAAACTAATAGTCGAATCTAGTTTTCCAAGCCCAATAGCCATTCCAACAAAGTCTCCAGACTGACCAAATTTAAAATTATTATACAGTTGAAGAGAACTCTTGGAGTACACTATTATCAAAAAAAAAGTGGAATATCGATCTCCTCCGAAATTCGAATTTAAAGAGCACGCACTGTATATACCTATCACATACAAAAAATAATTCCTGTAAAATATCTCCAGGCCATTATAAAATTTACCGAGCAAAAAGTCTTAAAGATTTTCTAAATATACTTTTTAAGATCTTGTGAAAATTTATTCGTGCAATCAGTCTTGATTGAATTACGAGTAACTTTGTAGAAACATCCGAAATGATATACAGTCGTACAACGAAGTCATAATACACTTAGTGAATATTGTTTTTATTGGTACAACTAATACTTAAATGTAATTAAATTAAACTTAATTCATATGACATAAAGTGTATACAAAATATAAACATGTAGCATTAAAAAATACAGAAAAAAATAAACAAGTAGGTATATTAATAAAAATGATTAAATGGTAAAATGTAGGAAAGAGGCGACAAATAAATCATAATACACTGCTAAATAAAATATGTATATTCAACATAATAACAAGCTTTAATATTTTGTGGCATATCCTTTAGCTTTAATTATAGCCTTGAGCCTCTGTGGCATAGAAGAGACCAATCAATTGCATAATGCAGGGGATATTTGAAGCCACTTGGACTGTACAACTGCTTTAAGGTGTTGTTTATTAGAAATTTTATATTTTCTTACGCGACGTTTGAGTTCAGCCCATAAATTCTCGATCGGACTTTGTCGGTGGTCGGGACTTTGAGGTGGTGTTTTAACTATATGGGGTATATTAAATACAATCCACTGCTGAACAATACGAGCAATATGTTTTGGATCATTATCCTGTTGAAAGTAATAATGAAAGGTCGAAGGTTCCAGTACCCACTCCAGGAAAGGATTTGCCACAAAATATTAAAGCTTGTTATTACATATGTGGAATATATGTACATATTTTATTTAGCGGTATATTATGATTTATTTGTCGCCTCTTTCGTACATTTTACCATTTATTCATTTTTATTAATACACTTTATTTTTTTCTGTATTTTTTAATGCTACACGTTTATATGTATTTTGTATATACTTTATGTCATATGAATTAAGTTTAATTTCATTACACTTTAAGTATTAGTTGTACCAATAAAAAAACAATATTTACTAAGTGTATTATGACTTTTTTGTACGACTGTATGTATAATTTATTCAAATTCAACGTAAAACAATAATTATTGTTAGTACGACGCAACGTGAGGTTGCGTTGAAGTACCTGAATTTGAAATACGGTTGTTTTGAATCCTATCGCATGCCAGCAGGGTTCCTCTTTCATAAAGCAGTTCAAAAACCTGAACAAGTGAGATTTGTAAAGAAAGCATGCCCAGATGTTTAAATAACAATACGCAAACAACCGGTCGTTGCTAAAACACATTGATACTAACAATAAAGGAAACCAGGTTCGATCTTGAAAGCCGTTAAGGGTGTGTAGTAATACTTTATGTTTGTTCAGTGCAAAATAATAATAGATGAACCAATTTAAAAAAAAAATATACATATTGAGTATTACCTACCTGCGAGGACATATACATACCTTCACCATACTCTTAATTACTCCTTTGTCTTTCTGAACAACAAAGAACGAGGTTTGTTTAAAACTGAAAGGCATCTCGTATCCAAATTACATTTCAATATTCACATATAAATGTTTTAGCAGACATCTAATGACAAAAAAAATATTATGAAAGTGAAGTACTAGGTAACGTGCTTGGTAACATACCTGTATAAATTAAGTCTAGTTTATTCTGAATGACATGGAACCTATTAAATTGCAATATTTTCCTTACCTGATTCCTGATATTGAATTATTAATTTACATCTTTTTTTAATTGAATTTTATTTTATAAAAATTAAATAGATTTAGTTAATAATAGTCAGTTGGTCAATGATGTTACATTTTTTCTTATAAGTATATTCTTTTTGAGTCTTTATTACTACTTTTTAATTATTAATTAAGTTATTGTTTACTGTACAACAATATTCCTACATAGAAAAATTGAAAACTTTCGCAAAGCAACAAACTTTGAGGCATATTATAATAAAGTGCTGGCCACTCGAACTTACACATAGAGACCTTTAGGCAAAATTTAAAGTTCAATATTTTTAACAAGAATGCAAATTTTTGAACGCGGCTTGCAAATTTTAAGAGCTAGTTTTTTTTCGGGTTAAGCTGCATGACGTATATTAATCGTAGGACCATAGGTTTATTATATACGGGGTGATCAATGAAGTCATGCAAAAAATCAAAAAGTTTGTATGAGTGAAATTTCCGCAAAAAAATTTTTTTTGGTCGTTGCAATATGGTTCGTTACTAAGGTAACATAAATATCTCTAGACGTTTTTGTCAGTTTTTGGATTAAGGCCCTTAGGCTTTGTACACACTACTCAACATAAAATTTGGGTAGCAAAATTTTTAAAATGCTATAACTTGACATTGGATTGACGGTTCTTGATGAAGTTTGCGGATTTGGAATCTTTATTTCACGTAGATTTTCTCTTGTCTAAGCATTTTATTTGAAGATTAAAATTTACAATTATACCGGGTCGATAATAAACAAAAACGTAGGGTACGACGCGTTCTAAGGTCTGGCATTATTTAAGTTTTTGTAAAAATAAATTCTCACCTCAAGTTGTTTTTATTTAACTTTCTTCTCAGTGTTCTGTCCGAAACTCACACCCCAGTTTGTTGTCTCAAAGAATCATTCAGTTTTACAGAGTTATTTGTCCACTCCCATGCCCATAATTATGATCGGGTGTAATTTCTACGCGACGCGTCAATTTCAAAGTAGGCATTGGAAAAACAAATTTGTTGCTATGGAATTAAAAACTGTTAACATTATTCTAGAAATATTCTGACACATTTCAATGTTATAATTTTGTAAATTTTAATTAATATGAGGTGTTTAACCACGGCAGAAAGGGAAAATTGCATTCGACTTCTTAACGAAGGAATGTCAAAAGAGCAAATTGCGCACATTTACAATGTCAGCCGAACGACAATTTATAATTTGAGCGCCGCGTCGAAACTACTGGTGATCATAATTATGGGCATGGGGGGTTGACATACAAAAAAAAAATAAACCAAAGAACCGAAATAATTTTAATGAGAAACTATGCAGAATAGAACAAAGAACTCAATAGAAAACTAAATGACTCTTTAAGACAACAAACTGGAGTGAGAGTTTCGGACAGAACAGTGAGAAGAACATTAAATAAAAACAACTTGAGGTGAGAATTGATTTTTACAAAAACTTAAATAATGGCAAACATTTTAAATTATAGAGCCCGTCGCAGAGCAAAATGCGTGCGGTTATTACAACACCATAAAGCGAATAGGCGGGCATGGGCAAATCGGCATGCGAATTGGGGTAATGCAGAGTGGAGCCATTGTTTATTTACTGACGAAACAATATTTAATTTGTTTCACTCCGATGGCCGAATGTTAGTTTGGAGAAGGCCAAATCAGCGATATTTGGAGGAAAATATGGCCCCTCAAGAGGCATAAGAGGCATTTGGTGGTGGAGGTGTTACAGTGTGGGGAGGTATCATAAGAAATGGTAAAACCGAGATATTCTTTACCAACCAAACCGTTAATGCTACTGTTTATCAGGAGGAAATTTTGGAACCTATTGTTGTTCCTTTTGCTCGAAATTACAGCCCAGAATGACAACGCTCGATGGATGACAACGCTCGACGTCACAGAGCGCGAAGGATCACAGAGTTTTTGCAGGAACAGAACATCAATAGGATGGACTGGCCTGCAAAATCTCCGGATCTTAATGTCATCGAACACGTTTGGTCTTATTTAAACTTAAAGTAAGATCTCGTGATGTACCCCCTGAAACCTTAGAAACGCTTAGTGAGGCCATTCGTGAAGAATGGGAGAATATTCCACAAGATTTTATAAATAATCTTGTGGATACTCTACCAAATCGATGCCGGGAAGTAATACATCGAGCAGGAGGACCAACAAAATATTAGTTTCGCTTTTTTTATTTAATGTACCTAATTTTGGGTAAATTATTACCAAAGATTAGGTATTTAAAGATAGGACACTTGGCATTTTTCCATTGATATTTGTCGGTTGCTTTCAATGATCTCGTCCTTTTAACACGCTGTTGCCAACAATAACCCAATTTCATTGTAAACTCCGAAAATTCCCATCTTTGACGCAGTGGGTTGAAAACAAAAATTAATGGACAGACAATTTATGTTTTTCAGGTTATTTTTTTTATTTATTAAAAATTACCAATACCAATTACCACTAGGTATCCCTATCCATACATACTTAATCTTTGTTATTACAGTACACTGTGTTTTTTTAAGGATTGCAGGAACTTTTAAATTAGGTTTAGAATTATAATTTTTTTAAGAATTGACTTTTGGCCGTTGTTAACCAATCTTGTATATTGTAGAATATAATGTAATAAACGTGTTCTTGTCGCTACGTTTTTGTTTATTATCGACTCGGTATAATGTGTAAATTTCAACCCTCAAATAAAATGCTTAGACCAGAGAAAATCTACGTGAAATAAAGATTCCAAATCCGCAAAAATCATCAAGAACCGTCAATCCAATGTCAAGTTATAGCATTTTAAAAATTTTGCTACCCAAATTTTATGTTGAGTACACAGCTTAAGGGCCTTAATCCAAAAACTTACAAAAACGTCTAGAGATATTGATGTTACCTTAGTAACGAACCATATTGCAACGACCAAAAAAATTTTTTTGCGGAAATTTCACTCACACAAACTTTGATTTTTTGCATGACTTCATTGATCACCCCGTATATAATAAGCCTGTGGTCCTACGACAAATATACGTCATGCAGCTTAATCCGAAAAAAACTAGCTCTTAAAATTTGCAAGTCGCGTTCAAAAATTTGCATTCCTGTTAAAAATATTGAACTTTAAATTTTGCCTAAAAGTCTCTATGTGTAAGTTTGAGTGGCCAGCACTTTAGTTGTAAATCTGAGGTTGACCTCTAAAGAAGGTAGAATACATAATTCAATTCTTGCCTCTTTTGTTATGAGAAAATATATATGTAGGTATGTATGTAGCAGTGGTGGTCGGTGGAATTTGACATGCTCGTATTTTCTTAAGCAGGCGTGGGACCCACACCATAATTTAGGGGTGGTTACTAAACTTAAGTAGCAGGCTATAATGGCAAAAAATCTTCAGGGAAAACTTGGGAAATTATTTTTCTAAAAATGGGTGCCTCCGGGCAGATCTTGGAAACGGCTTGCAAAATATTTGCGAAACATTTTTTTTTCACAATCCCCGAGTGAATACATTTTTTTTATACTTGTGATTTTCTCGAAATTTTGAGATCTGCAAAAGTTATGGAAATTTGAACTTTTATTTCACCACAACTTTTCGTCTATGAGTTTTTACAACAGTTGTATCTTTAAGGAAAATAAGAATTTTGCAAAAATCACAAGAAAAAAAATTATATTTACTCGGTGATTATGAAAAAAAATTGTTTGCCAATATTTTGCAAGCCGTTTCCAAGATCTGCCCGAGGCAGCCATTTTTAGAAAACAAATTTCGCTTTTCCCTGAAGATTTTTTTCCATTACAGCCTTCTATTTAGGTCTAGTAACTACCTCCTTAAATATGGTGTGGGTCCCATGCTTCCTAATGGAAATACGAGCATGTCAAATTCCACCGGTCGACGATATTGTACTTTCAATATATTCCGATTATTATAGGGATCTATTCTTTTTTACAAAGATCAACATATAGATGAACTTTTTCTCACACAACTTCTATAATTTTTTAATCCCAAACTCCTAAACAGTTTCTACTTTTTTTTTAATGATAATCAGTTGTATTTGGGTCTTTGTTGTTATCTCACTTTCATGGCGTTCCTTAAATATTTAAGTAACTTGTAACCATTTGAAGGCAAAGTAAATTTAAAGCCAGATAGAAATTATTCTAATATATGTACGTCCCGCGGTTCGGCGAACCAACACATTTAATAAATTAATAGCATTAGTTAAAATTTTATTTTTCTTGCAGATGGCGTATACCGAGTCCGAGATGACTTCCATAAGAGGGGAATTAGAAATAGTCCAGAAAGCCTTAAAACTTCAAACCAAAAGATGCCGCCAGCTAGTCGCTGAATATACAAGACGACTTCAGGAAAAAGAACAGCAGTACCGCTCCGAAAAAGCTCTTAGGGATGACCAGCTTGCTAAAGTGTTACGGGCGCTGTTAATATTTGAAGCCAGACTCAAACAGGAGCAAAAGTTCATCAGCCACCAGCTGAACGAAAAAGATTACATCATTAAAAAACAAAGTAACGACATAAAAAAGTTACTCTCTAATCAGTATTGCAAGAACTGTAATCAGTATTACACTTCCAGTCCAATTCAGGAGAGTTTGGATAGCAGTTCGGAGTATGTCGTTACGGATTACCAAGACTACCAGTCGTCCAATTTCGAATCGTTGGATAGCAGCAGTGAGACATACGCCACGATATCCGAGAAAGGTTACGGTAAATCAGAAAGTCCTTATCCATCATATATCACTGAAGAAAATTCTAAGTCAGAGACAGAATCTGCCAAGAACATTTTCCAGAAAAACCGTAATAAAGACTCCTTGGGTAGAAGATCCAAGAAGATTCCCCACCGTAAAAGCATAGGTACATACTTTGAAGTTTTAAAATTGCGAAATGATAACGCCAGTCCCATATCTAACGAAGATAATACCAGCAACGATTACGACAATTTGGACTCGTTACCACCCGAAAGTGTTTCGGATAAAATAAGTGTAGTGTCGGAGAATATTGAACTGATTTTCAACAAGAATCAAGATATAATAAATGGGACAGAATCTAGTCCGAATATTTCCCTCTCAGAGTGCAACAATACCGTTATTAATAAAAAATTGGATATAATGGAAGAAAATAACAAAAACGATGATCATATAGTGAACGAGGGGAATAATAATGAAAATAACCCCAAAAATGATATTTTAAATGAAAATACTGAAGAGTCGAACGAACAAACGGATAAAATCTGCAAAATCACAGAAACAATTCCTGTATTCGACACAGATGGAGAGACTAACGACAACTGGTACGCTAGTGCCAGCGATCAAGAGGACGAAGAACATCGAGACATTTATAGAAATAATCCAGTTCTAGAATGCATGAACCAAATCTTATTGCAAAACATAAACGACACCTTAATATCCCCACCGAAAACGCCGAACGTAGAAAGAAAGGCGACAAAAAATAAGAGAGTCAAGTTCAGTGACGAGGAAGAAACCAAACTGCAGGAAATGAAAGAAACAACTTTAACTCAGCAAAATCTTAACGAGAAAGAAGATCAACCTAGTCATGATTATTACGAAACTCCAATTCAGAAGACTCCAAACTTCTATGAAACACCTCAAAGCATTTACAGCAATGATTATGAACAGATTCTTATCAAGTGTGGCGAGACGTTTTCAAATTCGAAACCAACCCCAGAGAAAGAAGGCGTTAAAAAAAGCAAACGGGCCTACTCAACCACAGCAACAAGTTACGCACTTCTACATGGATATGGAACCAAAAGTAGAGAACGCGGATCAAGAAAAGCTCGTTAGGAAGAGTAAAATCTTGCGAACTCCTCCAGCACTGCCTCCAAAACCTGCTAATCTAGTATCCAAATATAAAATGCAGAATATTTCAAGAAAGTCGCCTACTGAAAAGAGTAGTGAGGGTTCCATCGAGTTTGAACCTGACTATTGTTCCATATCAGAGTTAAATTTACCACAAAATAAAACGGTGTCGTTCAAGAAAATTAACGTAGTTGCCGAAATTAACGCCCCCACTTCTCAGGACGTATTGAATAAACTAAATTCTCCAAATGATTTTTCTAAAACAGACAAATCGAATAAATTTAACAACAAAATTAACAGAGGAATCTCTACCGAATTCGCTAATGTAACTGGAAACGATGACCTTGTGGTAAAAAAATGTGTTGAAAAATTAAATATTCAGCTAGCCAAGCAAACACAAATAAAGTCAGAGGCCACCATAAATCCGCAGTCACCTAAGAAGAATAATGAGCCTGAAATACCAAAGTTACCGCAAGTCTCCGAAATAATTATCCCAGATGAGAATGAAGAAAAAGAGGACGAAAGAATTAGCCAAGATAATTATGTGAAGAATAACTCGCAGATATTTAAACTGAAGACGAATCGTAATGAGCAACCCAGGAGGCCGATTGTTATTGGATCGTCGGTATCAAGTCTCATTACAGGATTTAACAACCATCAGCTGTTGTCGGAAATAAAGAAGAAACCTGAGAGAAATAAAGAGAAACGCTTGTTTTCTGGTTTTGAAAATATACAAAACATAGATAAACAAACGCCAGTTAAGGAAAAGTCCGCCGATACGCAGAACTTTGAAAACTTTGACTTAAGTCAAAATTTTGAAGAGTTTAAGTTAGATGACTGCGAAATAGAAGAATACAACGTCGAAGACGATATGAGCGAGGACAATACGGAATCAAAAGTGAACCAAACCAAAACGGAAAGCGTAAAATTACTGCCTAAAGAAAAACCTTCAACAAGGGTCGAACTAATTCGAGCTACAAATGACATGCTACTGCCAACTTTAAACAAGAATTCGATAGAACTGTTGAAGAAACAATTGGAACTACAAAAGACTCAAGTACAAAGTGAACAAGTTGCTAAGGAAAATAATACTCTTAGAGGGGGCAACGAACCTACCTATGAGCATTTTCTAGAATGCACAGGGCTGAGCTCAAAATCCATATTAACGCCATCTAGACTGTTAAGTAATCATAAGAGTATGCTAAAACCGAAAGACGTTAAGCTTCGTTCCAAAGTTAAAGCCAATAATAATATATTCGAGCGACACAGTAGTGGCTCTATAAAATACTGGTCTGAACCATATATTTAATATTCATTTAATCTATATTAGTTTATAAGTACACCTATGTATATTATTATTTCTGTAATTATGTAAACATGTAAAAGTCTTTACCCCACTAAGAACCCACTTATGACACAAAACCAATGTATTTGACGTTAAATTTTGTTTATTATTCTTAAAAACTTAAAATCATGTATTACCTTAACCATGATCACAAATTCTAGAGTCAATGTTCTGCAGTTAGTCTATCTTTTGCTCATGAAATAAAGAACTGTACCAGTTGTCAACTGTTATAATTACACGATTTTTAATTATGTCATTAGCAGTTACTGCAGTTTAAAAAACACTTATATATATAACATATCTACCTACATACATGATATCTAAAACCAATAGACCTATCAGTGCTTCTGTATTAAACATATTTAGAGAAACTAGGTTATTTTTAGGTTTAAAAAATGTTGTAGGCAATATTTTCTGAACATTTTTTTTTTTGCAAACCAGTGGTACCAGATTCTATATAGGTATTTTGTTTTTGTAATTCATTCATTCAAGGAATATAAAATGGCTATACCTTGTATACTATCACATATAGTAATTAATTACCCTAATGACAGACGGTACTCGTGTTCTTGAAGCTAAATCACAGTAAAGTATTGAAATATTCAATAGTATATCTTTTGATATGCGAAAATTTGAATATTTTAGAAATAATATACTATAGAGAAAAATTTTCGATTTGGGTGGTGATAGGTATCATATGTAAGATCACATTTGAACAAAAATGAATGCAAAAATGTTAAACTGGAGCATTAAAAAGCGGATCTAGCACTGATTAAAAACAATTTAAGAAAATATCGTTTTATAATCACAACCAATTGAGCAAAAATCTATGTACAAATAAATACATGCTCTTAATGGATAATTACTGTACGTGCGCAAAATTAGTCTTAAAAATGTACTATATTTTTGTAAGTTGTCAGAAAATCCAAGAATAGTTTATATGTCAACCGCACTGTATATTTAACTTGCAAGAAAATATGTAATGAGATTACCACTGTTGAAATCTGATAATTAGATAATAAATAGAAATTCTTCAGGCATTCTGAACACATTGTTAACTGTATGTACATATTTTATAAAAAAAAACGTGTTCAAAAACAAAATTATTATTATTTGTACCTACCGTAAAAAACATGTATTCGTTTAAATTCTTATGAGATTTGTTAATGTTATAATATTATGTGTAAATTTTTTGTCCATATTATAAGTTATTTATTATCATTTACGTTTACTTTTTTTACCATTGGTTTCCTCAAATTCAAATAACTATCACATGGAGCTAGAATACACCAATAATAGCTTTGCCCGCGAATTGTGCATAACGAACGTAGTACGAGATAGAAAAGATCTTATCCGAGATACATGTGAGATACCCACAAACAAACAATAACATACTGTATGTACTTCCCGAAGTGTTCACAGCTGCAGCCACAAAATAAATCAGCACAATTTCAGGTTTTGTTTACTGCAGCGAGGAGCAAAGCTATTTCTGGTGTTACACTGTAATTATTGATAAACATTGGTCAGGATAGGTGAAATACACAAACCTGGTTATTGGCAAGATTGATTGAACCTAATAACTTACAAATACAAAACAGTAAGCAAAGATATCTATACTTGTTTCCTGTCGCTATTTTATCACCGCATCCATATTTAATTTTCCACATTTTGCTAAATTTTCAAAATATATAATATAAAATATATAAAATGGTTCAAAATTTAACGAAGGTACGATTAAAGCAACAAAGCTCGTTCTTATCTCGTTATTCATTTAATTTTTCTAATTGCAAGTTTCTGCACATTCAGTTAACTTGTTCTTGCTATTTATACTTATGTCTTATTTCAAAATTTTGCAAAGAAAATATCTTGCGAATAACCCTCGAACATCTACAAATACTTAATAATTTTAAAACAACTCTCTCAAAAGCATGTTGCTTAAAGGCAACATGCTTTTCCCAGGCATAAATCATTTCAATCAACGATGTCCTTGGGTTACTACTAATGAGAGCAAATTCTCTTGTAAAACGTACATATGTACGCGTCAACTTTTGCAAATATTTTATTATGACTTTTGATGTGTTTCCTTGCTGGAAATAATCTTATATAATACTCAAGAAGACGTAGTTATAGTCTTCTTGATAATACTTCAGATCAGTGGTAACACTACTTTTTAGAAGAAAACTGTAATAAATCAAAAGAGTATCTACTAATTAAGTCCCAAATCTACGTATAACTTACTCAACTTGGCATATTTTAGTATTAAATTATAAAATATCTTTGACAAAGATCTTTTATCAAATGTTTTATAAAATATACCGATATATTGGTTTATTTGATAAAATTTCTTTCATAAATAAGTGTCATTATCCTGTCATATATTTTATAAAAGACCTTTGCTAAAGATCTTTTATAGTCTAATACCAGCCTTAGTAGTAAACGTATTACACTTTTTCTATTATTTTGACTGGTTTTAATTTGAACATGTCACGGGAAGCCTGCTTGAATTTACTTAATTTATAAATTTACAATATTATTTTCGCCTCTCTTTCAAAATTTACTGATTTAAACTTTACAATCAGTTTAAATTAACGCTCCAAATGTGATACTTGAAGCTTTCAGCGTAGTAGTTTTTGAGAATTAACCCTAAAGAATATGAAAAAAACTATATGTGGAAGTAGTAATTCTTCACGTAGTTTGAAAATTATAGAGAATGAGAAGAGAGAAAAATAAAGTGCCTAAATCAGCGTCATTTTCGTTCTATTTGAGCAAGGGACTAGCGGTTTGAAAATTCCGGTAGCCTATAGGGTTGTTTTTAATTCCCCGAAGTCGCTACACTGTGACTTAAACGGTTTGCCGTCCACACCACAAAAACCAACCCTATGTCGAAATTTGAATTTGCAAGAGTTTGACTCCAACTTCAGAGTCCTACGAGATGGACTAAGAAGGACGCTGTCGGGTAAAAACCCTATTTTAGCACACATCACGACCTCCCCAACATGTTCTGAGCATTTGGTCGCTGCCCTACTACGGCCCTTTCAACCCATTTACAGCCCCTGTGATTCATCTCTCTGCAGTTATGCTGGGTTTAACATGCTCTGATCATTGGTTGGCGGTTTCACTGATCCAAATGCTGCTAATATCAATTGGTCTGGAGTGTCACAACCAATTTTCACCCGCAGACCATTCAAACATCCCTCCAGACCATTGCAACACCTACCTCCCATCCACCCCCTCTAGTTCCATCACTGTTATGTCATTTGGTTTATAATTCATGTCCTAGCATCACATGAAGTATATCGAAGTTGACTGGACTCGCTGAGGACCGTCGATTGAGTGCCAAAAGTAAAATTCCACCCCCCAAGTTACCCCTTGCAAATTTGCTACGTTGCGGGGATGTAAGCAATGTTGCGATGTTGCGAATTCAAATTTCGAGATGGGGTTGGTTTTTGGGGTGTGGACGGCGAACTGTTTAAATAACAGTTTAGCAACTTCGGGGCATTAAAAACAACCATATAGGCTAACGGAATTTTCAAAACCGCAAGTTTCTAACTCAAACAGAACGAAAATGGCGCTCATATAAAAAGTGTTACGCTAATTTTGACTTGAATTGATTTGAAATTAGCTTTAGAACTTATTTACTTTGATGACTCTGATGACTTAGAAATGATTTAATTTGAACAATAAGGGCAACTCGATCAGAACGCATAACACCCCAACTGCTAAACAACTGCTGAGCACATAACAACCCAACGTTATATGCTCAGTTGGTTGCCTATAGGAATTCGCATTAATTTTAAGACAA
This sequence comes from Aromia moschata, assembly GCA_029963805.1. NCBI lineage: Eukaryota > Metazoa > Arthropoda > Insecta > Coleoptera > Cerambycidae > Aromia > Aromia moschata. The sequence continues at coordinate 606,042 of JAPWTK010000272.1, read as the reverse complement.
GAGTACGATTTTTAAAAGAAATAACTTTTTGTTTATTTTGTCCTGTTGTTTGTGTTGTGCTTTAAATTGTTTAGAAAAAAGTTTTCTCTTATCGTTATTATTGACAACAAAATAAATATAATAATGTAATAAAATAAAAAATCAGATCTTCTCTTTTTCGTATACTCATTTACATCACTATATTATTTCGAGATTTTTCCCTAAAATTATTATTAATAATTTATTATTTTTTGTTTGAAGGTAAATTATTTTTTTCATATTTTGTTGGTCAGGTATGCTAATGTTATCTTGCTACCAATAAGCTACCAAGTTAACTGGTCTGTAATAATAATGTAATAATATTTAGATGCCTGTTTGAGAATTTCAGTGATAGCATAATTTCATACACATATGTATATTGATAACTTACATGATACAAGGTGTCTTATAGCCTTGTTCACTAATAGTAGAAACAATGTTTTTTTAAAAAAAATACCTTATAATTAGGGTCCGGAAAGTTTGTCACTACGCAGAATCGGTACTATACAACTCTACGATAATTAAAGTATAAAGTATTTTTTAAGCGCCTTATTAATTATATACGCGTGTATTTCTTGTCCGCGCATGCGTACGCCACTAACCGTGCCTGATAACGCACGCTGGGTTCTAGTACCCCAGTCCCTCAAATGAGGCAAGAGCGAGGCTAAAAAGGAAACGCTACGTGAGTGGCAAAACCGAGGACATCGGGAGAACGGCAGATGGACAGAGCGCCTGATTCCAGACATCAGCGGCTGGCTCTCTGGAAGCATGGAGAAACGGACTTCTACTTGACTCAATTTCGCCATGGCCAATCAACTTATTTTCAAAAGCCTGACAGTGCAAATACGCCCGACAAAATGACGACCGAACACACTTCTTCGGTGGAAGACTAAGACACACCGAAGAAATAAAGGCGCCAGGCTCTCCCCCGTGGACCTACTAACAGAAAACGCACTCGCAGCCCCACCTTGAAAGAAAACCGCTGAAAGGACCAGAAGAAACGCAACGGACGATAACTCCCCCCGTCTTCCCCGTACCACTTACGGGGAAAGGAAGGATTTTTAGTGGTGGAAATCCCACACTACGACCATATTCAATTGAAAATTTTCCTCAAAAAAGTACCCCAGTCCCGTGCCGGTAGACAGGAGATCGCAAAGATACGGTAGATCGCCAAGTTCAAAATAATTTTATGTGTCGTGAGTGGCTCGTGAGTTTGTGTAGTGTATTTACATATTATCTGATTTTGTATGGATTTTTGTAATAATGGCACAGTCATTACCATTTGTGAATAGACTGTAAAGGTTGATTGAAAATTACGATTTTACAATAGACGGATACACATATTTTATGTATTCCTTGCAGTCATCGATATATATTTCGTTGACGCCGAGACTGTGAAAGACATTTAGATTCGAATATCCATCAACAAAATATTACTTTCGTGGAACGTGGTTGACAATATTTATGTAGACGTTCTTTTGCCAAATATGTATCCAATTATCCATTGCCTAGTAGCCATACATTGCGTAAAACATATCAGAAGACATATCAACGTGTCATTGGAAATAACAAAGAAGACATACGCAATACATTTCTGTGGCTGACAATGGACGAAACAACATATATTTGCGGTAATAATGTCTTAATGTTCGATAACCAGTAAACGGGTTTTGCAAACAACGGCTAAAAGTATAGACATAGTAGTAACACGTGCATTGTCCTCTGTAGATGTAAAAAATAATAATGTACGGATATTAGTGACAACAAAGAATTGTTACTGATATAAACAACTGTGCGAAATTCGTGAAAATAAGTGACGGGGTTTCCCCCCCCCCCCGGGGGGATTTTTTTATTTTACACCCCCCCCCCCAGCGGGGGAAGGACCCTCCCCCCCCCCCCAACAAAAAAGGGGGGAAAACCCCCCCCCCCACAAAAGGGGAGAAAAGGAAAAAAGACACCGGGGGGGGACACCGCCCCCCCAAGAAAGAAGGACAGGGGGGGTTTTTGAAAAACACAGGCGAGAGGGATGTACATATTTGAAACATTTTTACCCCTTCTGTCTTTTGGTTCCTCGTGTCCTTCCGTCAATGATATGACAGATTACGAGTCCAATCCTGCGTTTTAGCACACTTTCCGGACCGTATTTATAGTTGGGTAGAACCACATGAACTAGGTATAAGTAATAAATACAAAAATCAAATATACAGGGTGTTTCGCATAAGAACCGAAACAGAGCAGGGGCATGCAGGGGAACCTAAAATATGGTGATTTAACGCAACTTACCTTTATACTAAGTTGCACCCCTGAGAAGTTATAGACCTTCAAAGTGTGGTTTCAAATTTAGAAAAAAATCAATATCTCAGTTATACTTGAAATTAGAAAAAACAAATTTGGTAGACGTTGTGAGTGTACCAAGAGCATTAATCGACAGTAAGTAGAGTTCAATTAAAGCATTTTAAAGAGTTTATTAGGGATGATGCACCATTAAAATGTGACAGAATTTTTTAACCCGTTGGCGGACTTAAAAATTTTTCATTTTATTTTATGGGGAATTTTAATTCTAAAACTTTTCTTACTCTTGTTATTTTTCAAACGTTCTGAAACTTTGTCGTTTTCAAGAAAAACTCGAATAACTAAAAACACCTATTTCAGCAGTGTTATTTAAAATCATCGAAAATTCAAAAGTTTCAAAACAAAAAATTAGACGTCAAACTTGACAATCAGGAAAAAAAGTTACTTAATTTTAGTTAATTCTTTGCTGAGTGTTTTGAAAATGGGCGGAAAGTTTTTATTTAGCGAACAAGTTGACATGCTATTAGTGTTAAGTTGCGTTAAATCATCATATTTTAGGTTCCCCTACATGCCCCTGCTCTGTGTCGGTTCTTATGCGAAACACCCTGTATAATATATATGGTAAAGATAAAACAGTTCCCTAAACAGACTACCTGGAATACTCTCATGCTGTATATCAGGTTGCATAAACGTGTAGGCAGGAATTGTGTCAAAGTACTCTCATAGGATAGGATGGATAAAATTCACAATATACTAAAACCTTTAAAACCAATACCGTTTCGTTGTTAATAATCGGAAGGCAAGCAAAAGTAATTTCGGTGACTTTTTTCCAATGTATCAACTAAAAAGAAGACATAAAACCACATCAATAATCTTCATAGTTGGGCATTGTTAGTTATGTTGAAAATGCTGAAGCAACTTGCTGTGTTGTTGTTACAGCAGTAAACTTGTCAATGTTGTGCGTGTTGTTTTATTCTTGCTCTGTAACTAAAAAAACTGCAATTCAGAAATATGGTTTATTTAACACAAATGCATAAGATATGAATTCTAAAGATTGTTGATTACGGAGATTGAACAGGATAACAGGGCGAAATTGTTCGCCTATTTCTAGATTTTTTTTTCGAGTTGTCGGCTATACCTCAAAAAGTACAATTGGTAAAACTGAAAAGGAGTTTCGCGAATGTGGACATCCACGGCAAAATTAAAGAACCTTCCAATGCACTAACGATACCAAATTGGATATAATGCTTGACTTTGAACAAAACTCACATAATTCTAGTTGACAAGCAGCTACAGCATTTATTGTTAGGCATTCCTCCATTCTTCGCGTATTAATCGAAAATAAAATGCATCCCTATAAACTGGTACTAACTCAGGAGCTCACTGAAGACGATTTTGATAGCAGAATGTATTTTTGCGAACAATTGATGCCAAGGTTACATAACAATGTTATCCAACTAGATAATATTTTGTTTTCTGATGAGTCCACTTTTGCACTTCCCGACCATGTTAATCGTCAAAACTGTCACTAATGGTCTAAAGTAAATGCTCACTGGATGAGAGAATTACATACCAAGAATAGATGAATTTATTTTTCTATTGTTAATTTTTTCAATCATAACATAGTATAAAACAAAGTCGCTTCCCGCTGTCTGTCCCTACCTATGTATGTATGCTTAGATCTTTAAAACTACGCAACGGATTTTGATGCGTTTTTTTTTTAATAGATGGAGTGATTCAAGAGGGAGATTTATATGTATAATACATGCGTAATATAGTAGAGAAACACTGATAATTTTAGAGGTTTCTAATGTGATGTCGTAAATAAACACATTTTTTTGCACTTACATAGCAAACGCTGGCTGAATCCTACGAGATAGATCAAAATAATGTACTACAGTATTGTACACCTTAAAAAGGTCTACAAAAAAGTCCGCGATGGTATATGTCTATCTCTTAGGGATAACCCACAATCACCATTTTTTATCCTTTACGAGAAATATTGGCTTAATTATGAAGCGATTTTAAGCAATACAGCATTAATCCTTATCCAATTAAGTACCTTAAATACATTGTGCATTTAATATAGATCAATATGGCCCTTTACAGCATGTAATTTAAATGAATATTTTCGAAGATAATAAAAAGCGCGTCGAAGGCCGCGCTTCGCCCTATAGCACTTTTATTTATGATTAGCAACGATCGCACGCGTTTATCGGAGCTCTCTGCGAGGAAAATAACAATAATAACATAGTATAAAACAAAGTCGCTTCCCGCTGTCTGTCTGTCCCTATTTATGCTTAGATATTTAAAACTACGCAACGGATTTTGACGCGTTTTTTTAAATAGATACAATGATTCAATAGGAAGGTTTATATGTATAATACATGCATAATATAGTAGAGAAACACTGATAATTTTAGAGGTTTCTAATGTGATGTCGTAAACCGTGCGAAGCCGGGGCGGGTCACTAGTAAAGTATAAAACCATAACATTTCTGAATAGAGAATAAAAAGACCTTTTAAATGAGTATCTTAAATCGTTACTTCCAGTAAATTTAGGAGTGCAACTGTCACTTGAAAGGGGCTGAATTTAGGTATAACATTTTTACGTGTCAGGATTTCATTTCAGAATCTAAAATTGACGTGTCTCGAAATTTTTTATCAATATATGTACATAACAAACCTACTGAATTTATTCTATTTGGCTGTTCCACATTGCTTGTAAAACAAGTTACATATGTACGTGGATACATATGTAGGTTTGTTTGTTTATATGTATATAAATTAATAAAAAATGCGCCTGTATACCATATTTTAAAATACTTGCGCATTCATATTATATGCACGTAAAGCAAAGATAGGTATAATCATATTGATGGAACTTTTATATAAAAACATTTAATCATTTTCTGACCTAAAAGCAAGGGTAATACAGATAAATTTAAGATATTATGTTACAGCACGATGATTGTCATTTATAATCTAAGAGCCAGTAAACAGATGGCAACACATATTTGATAAGAGCCTCAAATTTGCTCAGTTACTCAGCTGTACCTACTGTTCATGAGATGGGGGCTAGTTAATCCCAGTCGCGGTAGGTTCAGCGTCACACAGGGGCGACAGGTGTGTTAATTTGGCAAACTAAAAATGTATTTGATAAAAGCTGCCGTTTTGGTATGTCAAAATATACTATTATAGCTACTTAAAAATAAAATGGCAGACCATTCCCGCGGTTGTTACGTCATGGCAGACAAATTAAAAATTTCAAAAAATTTTTTTTTTTCAAAAGTATTTTATGAAACTTGAAATTTATATGTTATTCTTGATAGTATTAGAAGCATATACTTTTCAAGGCAGTCGGGTATGTCGGTTGCTTTGATCTGGCAGACAGTAAAATATTTTCTCCTGCGCGAGCATACCTACATATGTGTAGTAGATACGTTGTATACGGAATAGAGATTTTCGTTTTCTCTTTCTTTTCTATGATATTTAAGGGTCGGCTGATAAGTCCCGGGCCTCTCAATGAAAACAACATTTAAACATTTTTTTTTATTTATATTTCGGTTTAATTTAATTAAGCATCTCTGCGATTTATCAAGGTCCTCAAAATAGCTGATTCTCCAGGTAATTATATAGTTATAGAATTAAATTTGAATAAAAAACACTCGATTTGAAAATTTTAATTTCACTTTACAGAAACCGATGGAGCCAGTGAAGATATTCTCTCACATGATGAAGACGATGATTCAGAAGATGGCACTGAAGTATGAAGAGAGAATATAAGGATCTGAATTCTTCGAATATACAGATTCAAATTTTTCATTTTAATATTGTTTACAATTAATATTTTCATTCTCAATTTATGTTTAATTAAAACATAAAAATAACATTGTCATTTATACAGGATGTGTAAAACCGACATCGGCCGGTTGTGAAAAAGGACAGTCTACACTTCTCTTTCTAACGTGATGAGAGGGTCGGTCTTATTCCCTCACTACCTTCGATGCGTATGCGGTTGCTTCATATCTGTCGTCTCACTTCTGTTTGTCCTTTTTTTATAATTGGCCGATGTCGGTTTTACACAGACTGTACTCGTATATTCATGATTATCCTCTACCACTGAACATAGGTTTGTAATGGCCCATTTTCCCCATAATCCATGTAACGACAGTAAGTATGATCATTTATATGATTCGTATTATTTCTTATATTCATAGTACCTAGTTCATGAAATAGTCAGCAGATTCCATATATTGAAAGGAAGTTATATATATATATATATATATATATGTGTGTGCTCGCGCAGGAGAAAATATTTTACTGTCTGCCAGATCAAAACAACCGACATACCCGACTGCCTTGAAAAGTATATGCTTCTAATACAATCAAGAATAACATATATAAATTTCAAGTTTCATAAAATATTTTTGAAAAAATGTTTTTGTTGAAATTTTGAATTTGTCTGCCATGACGTAACAACCGCGGGAACGGTCTTCCATTTTATTTTTAAGTAGCTATAATAGTATATTTTGACATACCAAAACGGCAGCTTCTATCAAATACATTTTTAGTTTGCCAAATTAACACACCTGTCGCCCTGTGTGACGCTGAACCTACCGCGACTGGGCTTAACTAACCCCCATCTCATGAACGGTAGGTACAACTGAGTAACTGAGCAAATTTGAGGCTTTTATCAAATATGTGTTGCCATCTGTTTACTGGCTCTTAGACTATTACATTTAAGCATTGCTACAAAAAATCTATGGTAGTTTTTGAACGTCGGAGTGCTTCTCAAGTATCACCGTCTCGATATATGGATGATGAAACTTAACGCACTTTTTAGAAAGATATTTACGTCAACCTTAAATTCCTAACATTCCTTCTTTTTGGTACAAAATTTCTTGATTGGGAAGCTTAGGATTCAACTCACTCGCAATGAGAGACACGCAACAACTCCATGAAGCTTTCGCCACATGAGTAATTCAGCTGGACTATAACCGGATTCTAGTGGGGTTGTTCGAAGAGCTAGTTACATTTGATACAGGTCTTTACTCTCTTGAAATAATTCTTAGTTTTAACTTCTGACCTATGAGGATATTTTGACTGAATTCACTAGATTTTAGAAACTTCACTAGGGTTTTGAGAAATTTGACTTCCATTATCGCTTTTGACATAATGCTTTACTATCGCTAACGCCGTGTTTATGCATAACGCAGTCTAATTAACTGCCGATTTTGTAGGATGCCACCAAACCAACGCTAGCACGACTTGATGTACTCGGAATGATATTATTCTCCAGTCTGGCATAAGCAAGTCTTCTTGAACAGAAATCAAGTTCCTCTGTTACTAGTAGAGAATACATTCTTCAGAATATTATGACTAGGGTCTGGAAATGTGTGGGCTCGGCACTATAAACTCTATGAAAATGAGAGAGTAAACCATATTGTTTAAGCGCCTTGTAAATTATAAAGTATCAGCTATAATTATCTTTGCATGAGTATACCTTATATTAAAAGAATACCTCAGAAGCCGCATTCGGATCCGTTGCAGACGGGTGTTAAATTATCTAGGTCTTTTTGGTGAAGGAACGAGAGCTTGTGGTCAGTTTCAATAGTCTTACCAACATGAAATTTAAAATTTTCACAACCCCATGCTATTGAAGCAGCCTTCTTTTTTGTACACCTCGAAACTCAGCTTTGGGCCCAAGAGGAGACAGACAATCCTAAGACGTTATTTTTTTCGAAAGCTTTAACTTTAGCAGATCACCACATAAGATGAAAGAACAATTTTATTGAGGAAATTACTTAGGAATGTTTTAGCTTTAATTTTACTAGTTTTCGTGAATCACCGCACCCTTCCCTTCTTCTTAATACTTGGTGGGAACATCCTTTGAGATAAATTATTTGAGGTACATAATGTATATTAAATTTCTCTAATATGACTTTAAAAACTTTGCTTCATTTTATGCTAATTTGAAGAACGGAAATACAGCTTCAGCTTGTGCCTCCATAAGTGTAATAGTGAATTTACTTGATCTCTGTCCACTTTTGTAGATAGTCCTGATGCATTTCTAAACCTCATGAATCTTAAATGCAATTTGTCCCCATTGTCCTCAGCTTCATTATAAACTATACTTATTATAAATATACTCAGCTTTATTCTACTATATACCTATTGTCCTCAGCTTTAACTGGAGTTCTGTAGCTGGGATTTGATATACATATGCTCTATCCACCATTTTTAGCTGTTTCAACAGGGGTTCCAATTCAAAATTCGCTTGAAATGTACAGATTCTTTCTGATAATACAACAAATTAATACCGTAATTCCCGAAATTTCATTTATTACGGGTACTTGCGGCCGGAATAAATAAGGCACCCAGGACATCTTTTTTGTACAAGTGTTTTGGACAAGTTTTTTGGCAGTATATGATGTAAGCCTGTATGCCAATATATAACACTTTTTTAGTAAATATCAAAGAAAGCTTAGGTTTTGGAAAACAAGAGAATTGGCGAAAAGCATTTCTGGTTGTCTTGTGTATTCTGTTTAAGATTTAAGTATCGCTTGAAATATTGCTTGAAGTGGAACGCGTATTTTGGTTGAACCCTATTGTCGTGTACTTTTACTGTATCATACACGTCATGTATTCGATACAGTAGATTTAATTTCCAATTATGTCCTTATTTCTCAATTTTGATGATTCAATCAACTTTTATAAGATATAAAACAAATAGGTGTTTATGTAGTTACTTATAAATTCATTTTATATAAATTGAATAAAAAATGCCATTTATCCATTTTCAATTTTTAGTAATATAGCTTATTGAGCTTCCCCACTGGCTGAACAGGTCGGGATTGCAAGAAAAAGACAATATGTTGTTTTAAAGGTTTTATTTGCGTTGAATAAAATACATTTTTCAACTTTTCATATAGAATTTACACAGACATCCCTTAAATCACCGTTTTTACAAGACCAACTATATATATAAAAAATTATAAAAAAAAATTGTTAGACAAAGAAATAAAAAACGAAAAAATAAAAATGAACATTATTCAAATTATAAGGCTAAATATATTACAGTTTCTTTGGTAAAACTAGCCAATGTAAAAAAATACAATATTTAACAAAAAAATTCACACAACAATGTGATGCAAAATAAATATGCACCAAAAAATGACTAAACTGGAAGAATATAGAATACAAAAATAAAGAGACAATATTAATTTTTATAATAAAGGATCTAGATAAACATATATAGGCAACAGACATCCACTGTCTGAAAGGAAATAGAAAGTCTAGACAAGAAGGAATAAACATTCAGTATTTACAGAATACCTATACACTGAAATTTATAGAATATCTTAAGTAATTATTAAAATTTATATGCATTAATATTATAAATTGTATATATAATATATTCTCAATATTCGAATTTTTCTCACATACCTTGAGATTTCTATATAATAAATGCTACTTTTTTATCAATTAACATTAGCAGTACTAAGTAAATAGGTTTATATCAAATGGCTACATTATTGTCAAAAAACCTTATAATATATGTATAATATAAACTCACACACTGGAAATAATGTTAGGTACGTAATTTGGAATGATGCTTAGTTCTGTTTATTTTTAAAGTACTCTAAAATATATTCTCAGTAAATAAATTGGTAACTAAATCACCGTTAACTTACAAATATAATTTATTTTAATTAAATGCTTATAAAAGTTAGTGAGTAACGACTTGCACCATTTTTCATTGTATTGTTGAATCTATCAGCTCTACGTATTGTCATGTAACACCTTATATGCAGTGGCTGTTTGGCTCGCCTTTTATTGTACTGTTTACAAATTATAGGCAGGTTACCAATTTCTTAAGTCCTACGGTATCATCGATGTATCGAAACCAGATATCCTAAATTCAGGCTATACAATTTCGTTGGTATATGGCACTTAATAAAGCAATTATATTACATATCTACATATTGGTAATAATAAAAAAATAATATCTGAAATCTTCCAATCACAATAAACTTTTGTTGTATAATATATACCCGACTAATGGTAACTAATGGCATTCAAATGTTTTTAAATTCATCAATTGCACATAATGACTAATAACTTTCTGACCATTGCCTTGGTGCCCCATTGCCTGCTGTTACACCACTACAATTTTAAGTGGTGGAAGACGGTTGATTTTCTGGCACTGCTCGACTGTATACTTATGAGTATTCTTATACAGGTACCAGACGAGTTATTTACATTATTTACTAAATTAATTCTCATACAAATATTCATAACAAAGCACACTTTACTTTGAAAGTTTCAGAATTTACATAAAAATATACAAAAATAAATTTAACAATTGTAGTATCTGTAGTCTAGAAAACGCGAAAAAGCAGCTTAAGAAAATAATATTTATTGTGAATGTAGTAATTGCACATGGTTATTTCCGCGTTTCCTAAAGCTTGTAAACTTCAGGTCATAATACCATAATTTTAAAAAATAAAAATAAACGCTCTTATTAAATTAATAGTATGGTTGTGTCTCATAAATATTTGCATAATCTCTTAACTGTTTAAACAATATGTATTTACAAATCGTATCATTAATATTATGTGGCAAGACTTTTTTTGGTTAGTACATCCACCAACCTAGGATTATCTACAATACGAAAGCATTCGTATTTATTCTCTGTAAGGTTTACAATAAGAATACCGGTGGTTCATA